>SMDT01002613.1:0-24880 GCA_005392925.1 Aquilaria sinensis | reverse complement strand
CTCTGACTCCCTAGTGTTCGAATCTTGAGGTGACATCGATGAATAATGTCCACTTAGGTTCATCATTTCTAAGGTCTTCTGGAGTAGCTTCTGTTTTAGGCACCTCAGCAATGAACTCTGCCAACACTTGGCCTTTTATTGCCTTCCTTGGCTCATAAGTGATATCGAACTCACCAATCTTGATGCACCACTTTGACAATCATCCCGAGTGGTCTACTTTCCTCATGACATCCCGAAGAGTTAAGTTACTTAACACTGTGATGGAATGTCCTTTGAAATAAGGACGAAGTCTCCTACTTGCCAATACTAAGGCATAAATGGCCTTTTGCAGTAAAGGGTACTTAACTTCGGTACCATGTAGGAACTTGTTTACATAGTACACCAGCCACTATTTTCCTCATTTTTTTCTTACCAGTACCAAACTTACTGCTTTCTTGGTGACTGCTAGGTAGAGGATGAGAGGTTCTCCTTCCTGTGCTTACAGAGTGTTGGCAGACAGGTTAAGTAGCTCTTGAATTCTTTCGAAGCCTTTTGGCAATCTTCGTTCCAAGGGTGTACTTTGGAAACCAAGTTGCCTTTAGTTTTTGCTGCTTTGGTGAGCACTTTAAAGAATGGTCAGCACCGATCTCCGTATCTGGAGATGAATTTGCTAAAGGCCGTATTCACCCCATAAGCCTTTGCACATCCTTGGTTGTTATTGGAGTTCAAAATCATAGCAGGGCATTAACCTTTTTTGGGTTGGCATTGATACCAGTTTTGGATACCATAAACCCAACAAATTTTCCAGCAGTCACCACAAACACACACTTTTCGGGGTTTAGACAGATTCCAAATTTCTGAAGTTTGTGGAATGTTTCCCCCAAGTCTATGATATGACCACTAGGTTGTTTACTCTTAACTATCATATCATCGACAAACACTTCCATATTTTTCCCAATTTAGGAGTTGAATACCTTGTTCGTCAGCCTTTGGTATGTGGCTCCTACATTTTTAAGGCCGAAGGGCATTCTGACATAATAGTAAGTCCCGACTTTGGTAATGAAGGTGATTTTTTCCTCATTTTCGGGATCTATCTGAATTTGGTGGTATCCGCTAAAAGCATCGAGGAAGCTAAGTTGACCGTATTCGACAGTGGAGTCTACCAATTGGTCTATTGGTGACAGAGGATACGAGTCCTTTGGACATGCATCATTTATATTTTGGAAGTCGATGTACATTTGGAGTTTATTGCTCACTTCTTTAATGGAAATAACAACATTGCTAAGCTATTCGGGGTACTTGACCTCCCTTATTATGCCTGCATGCATTAGTCGTTGGACTTCGGTTTTGATGAAAATGTTCTTGTGCACCGAGATGCTACACTTTTCCTATCGAACAGGCTTTACCTCCATGCATACTTTAAGGCTGTGCTGAATTATACCCGGGTTTACTCTGGGCATAACCTTTGGAAAGTAAGCAAATAGATCTTTGTTCATTAATAAAAAGGATACAGGCTTTTCTTTGTCACCTTCGGCCAGTTTTTTCCCCCACTCGGGTACTTCGACAAGGGACAAGTTTGACATCCTCTGTTTCTATTTTTTCAATATCACATTTTTCACTCTCTATCTCATGCTTGCCTGATACGCTCTTTTTTACCAAAGTCTATGTGTGAACTTTCACTGGACTCTGTCTTGCTTTGACAAAAACTTTCCTTACTTCAGCTTGATCGATTAGTATTTTTGCTTCATCCTTCTTCATCTCGAATGTGACATGATAGCCGAAGGGCTATCGCCTCTCTCACTACATACTTCTTGCCAAAAGCGTGTCCGGGAAACCTGCCGCCATCCGAAGGAAGCGCTAACACTGACCTCGGAAGGAGTGAAGTCAAATGCCTTCAACTCAGGACTTCGGCAAGAACGTCAGGAATTTCAAAGATGTTACCGGCTCCCCTGGAGGACCAAATGGATCGTCTTCAGAGACAAAGAACCAGCTATTGCAAGCAGGAGAGACTCTCCCCGAAGGCGGAACCCCCGAACCAGGGAAATCCCCGAACTACGGGCATAATTCCCAAAGAAGGGCATCCGCACCAAAGGACGGCCTCACCCAGAGGACCTTTGGAGTACGACATGAGCATTTAAGGAGCTTCTGACATGTCGCCCATAGGCGTTACACGCCGCCTCAAACGGCGGTCTGACGCGCCGTCGCCGTTCGAGTCTTGTCACAACCTGTCTCTGTCCAAGACTCAAGGGGCCTATAAACGACTACTTGTCCCTTACGCCCGAAGGTACAGAAAGCATCCGACCGAACATGTGTCATGATCTGAACGGGCTGGGCATTCCTATAAATACTAGGAAATAGGCCCTGGCAAAGGATCAGACCCTCTCTCCCTGAGAAAAAACAAGCATGCAAGGCCCTCTAACCCCTTAGTGCTGCTCCTCTATCTCCCCTCAGGACACTGACTTGGGCGTCGAAGGCTCCTCTCCAGAAAAATACTTCGGGGACCTCCTAACATTTTTTTCTGAGCATTTCAGGCACGCTTCTCTGGGAAACCTTTGCTCCATACATTCTTCCCTTTAGGAAGTCCTTCCCGAAGTCATAATGTCACCCGACGAAGATGCTGCTGGGCATCATTTGGCACCGTGCAGGGACTTGCTTATATAATAAACCGGCCATTGCTTCGACCCCTCCTCTTTAACAAGGACCGAGCTTACTGCTTTTTCTGTGACGGTGAGGTATAACATGATGGGCTCTCCCTCACGAGGTTGTCGCAGAGTGGGCAGATAGGCTAAGTAGATTTTGAGTTCTTCCCAGGCCCTTTGGCAGTCCTCATTCCAAGGATGATCATCAGTTCCGAGGTTGCCCTCCTTTTTCGCTGCCTTAGTGAGGACTTTAAAGAATGCTAAGAGAGGTTATCCTTCCAGTGAGTCTTTGCACATCTTTTATTGTGACGGGAGTTCGGAATTCGAGCAGAGCCTTAATTTTTTTAGGGTTAGCTTCAATGCTTCTTTCTGATACCATGTATCCAAGAAATTTTCCCGAGGTTACGCCGAAGATGCACTTTTTAGGGTTAAGGCGGATCCCGAAGGTTCTGAGCTGGTGGTTCTGAGCTGGTGGAAAGTTTCCTTTAGATCTGCGACGTGGTCGGTAGGCAGTTTGCTCTTGACTATCATGTCATCGACATAGACTTCCATATTCCTCCCTATTTGGTTGCTAAAGACCTTGCTCATCAACCTCTGGTAGGTGGCTCCTGCATTTTTTAGCCCGAAGGGCATCCTGATGTAACAATACGTTCCACCTTCCGTGATAAAGGCAGTCTTCTCCTCATCTTCGGGGTTCATTCTTATTTGATGATACCCACTGAAGGCGTCTAGGAAACTTAGGAGTCCGTATTCGGCAGTCGAATCCACCAATTGGTCTATTGGTGGGAGAGGGTATGAGTCTTTTGGGCAAGCATCATTCAAGTTTCTGAAGTCGATGCACATTCGGAGCTTACTGCTCCCTTCTTTTGTGGCGATAACCACGTTGCTAAACCATTCGGGGTACTTGACTTCCCTGATTACTTCTGCGTCTAGTAAGCGGTGGACTTCGGTTTTGATGTAGTTATTTTTATGGACTGAGATGCCCCGTTTCTTTTGCTAGACAGGTTTTGCTTCCGGACTTACTTTAAGGCTATGCTGTATTATGCGAGGGTCTACCCCCGGCATATCTTTCGGCGTGTAGGCAAACAGGTCTTTATTCATCAGTAGAAAGGATACAAGTTTTTTCTTGTCTCCTTCGGCCAAGTTTTTCCCTATTCGGGTACTTCGGCCTGGGACAAGTTCTACCTCTTCCATTTCTACTTTCGCGGGATCTTCTGCCTCGCCCTTTTTTTGGTTTTCCACCTGGTAAAGTCTCTGCTTCTACCGTTTGTGCGAAGTTGTTTACTGGAGCTTTTCGTGCCTTGACGAACACTTTCCTTACTTCGCCCTGATCAACGAAGATTTCAGCATCTCCATCCTTGGTGGCAAAAGTGACAGTTAAGTATTTTACATCAGGGCGAATGTGCAGATTTCCCTGTGTTTGCCTCCCAAGGATGGCGTTGTATGATGAAGGAACATCCATGACAATAAACCTTGTCATTGTGGAGGCGAATAATTCAGCTGTCCCGTCTACCGAAGTTCCTTTCATCATTAGGGGAAGATCGATCCATCCGAGGACGGGCAGCTCGGATGGTCCTACCCCGAAAGTAGGTGAAGTGACGGGCTTGAGATCGCTGTTGGATATGCCCAAGTTCGGCAGCAGATGTGAAAAGAGGACGTCAGCGTTTGATCCATCGTCAAGCAACACTCTCTTGACGTCCCAGTTTCCTATCCTCGCCATGACCAAAAGCGGATCGTCATGGGGGAAGATTACAGTGGAACCATCCTTACGGGCCAACTTTTTCATCAGACTCTGATATTCCATCACTGATATTTCTCTGGCCTTCCTCTTTCTTTCCGAGGATGGGAGTCCTGTCGTAATTGTTAGTATTATTCCCGCCGGAGGTGGAGGACGCCTCTTCGAACTTCTTGATGGGCGAAGTGCCATGGTCTTGGCCACTAACTTCAGATGAGGGGCCAAACACCTGACATATCCGACCTCAGAAGACCCATCACACCAACCTCCGAAAGTTACTGTATCGCCTCCCCATAAGAGGATGAATGAACCAACTTCGGAAGAGTGAGAACACCCTGAAGAAACGGTGTCACCTCGGGGAGCGGTCCTTGCTCGTCCACCTAAAAGGTAACGTCGGCCAGAGGGACCTCGGAGGGATGATGGGTGATACGAAGGAGTCTCTGACATATTTGCCCGTACGTCCTAGACGTTGACCTCAAGCATTCTGACAGGCCACTGTAGTCCGTGCTCTGGCACACTGAGACACGATTCTCGACAAACCATTGCCCGAGAAAGCCTGCACACGGCTGACCACTTTCCTGTTTAAGAGGTACGGATCCTATCCGTCCATACACGTGTCACGATCAGGAGGGTTCATTTTCTCCTATTTACAGCAGGAAAAACTCTGGGCAAGGGGGGGGGCTGGACAGGAGCTTTGGAGAACACTCCAGAGTCCCAGTTTTCTCCTCTCTTCTCCTCTAGGCATGCCAGAAAAATGCCTCCGGCGTGATGCTTCCCCTTACGTGCATGCCAGAAAAATACTCCCAGCCAGTCTATTTTATGCCTATTCTTTGCTATTTAGAGGCACTGACTTGGGCGTCGGAGGCTCCTCCCCGGAAAACCGCTCCGGGGACCTCCTAACCCCTGTTTTCTGTATATTTCAGGCCGAACCGCTTGAAGATGTCAACTTTTTCAGGCTCCTTCCTGCACCGGAAATCCTTCATGGCCCCCGCTCTCCATCGTAGGACGGCCACCTATGACATTCCTCAGGAGGTCCCTGTCACCCCCGTCGTGGAGCCACGGCGGGATCGTAAACGATGGCTAACGCAACGCCATCATTTGGCACCGTCTGTGGGAAATTATTTAGGCAGCCGTGGTCAGAAACTCGGCGTTCTAAGGACAAAAGACTCCCTGAGGCCCCCGTCCGCGCCGGAGACTCGCCCGGCGGCCGAACAATTAAGGAACAGGGATTTCCCATCCCGGGGATGATCATCCTTCGGATATCACCGTGGCTTTCCTGCATAATTTCCCACGCGTCGCCGTGGTCGAAATACTGCAGTAGATAGGCCGAAGATGTTCGTGTGCAAATGTCGAGCCGAAGTCTTCTCTCTCGATCCTTTCGACGAGGGGAGTAGGGGTGACCCAAGAGCCGGGGGAAACAAAGAGCAGTGGGGAGAATACCCAAAGGACGTGCTTCCCCTCGAAATATGATAGACGGGAAAGGTAGGATCGGTGTCGTCCAGACCCCCCCGTCAAAAGAGTTCGTGCCAAAGAAAGGTTACTGTCCCTCAGACAGTAACACCGAACCCACTCCCCCGAAAAGACGCCTACGCGTTGATATTAAACAGGAAAAAAGACTATGATCCTACTCCAACGAACACACTACCATCGTCCAAAAAGGAGTCACCCCTGCGCGACGTCAGAGGGAAGAAAGTAAACGGGCAAGTGCGCCGAACTCCAAAGATACTGCATCGCGCACAGGTCCAGAGGGGACATTATAACCCCAGGCAATAGCGGACCATTGTCGAAAGTCCAGAAATAGGAAAAGGGGAAATCCAACGAAGACCGAACATAGGCGAAAGACAAAAACTCCCGACCGAAGGAGTTCCAGGCGCAAAAACACTACGACACTGGAACGATACTTCGGAGGCCCGAGGATGGGGAAATCGCCTGAGTTAGCATATTCGGTTAACAAAGTCGTGAATCACCCAAGACCGGCATTACTGGGAACAAAAACCTGGGATAAGGGAAGGAAAATGCCCCGCAAAGAGCCATCTTCCAAAGATTCTGATGAAATGGCAAAAAGTACAGAAAATGTTCCGGATAATCTTCCTTGATTGAGGAAGAACAACGTTGGAAGGAAAGCTCAGGCCCATTATAGAGAGGCATCGGCAGAAAGAGGTGCAGAGCAGCGCGCAAAAAGAGGTGCGAATAGACGCGCCCAAGAAGGGCGAGAATGGCCAAAAAATGCACCAGCACCCGAAAGAAGGCCTTCGGAATAAAATGCCCAAAATACTCCCATCGGAGTGGGGAATTCCGAGAGACTGCCCTCAGCCCTCGGCAGATACGGTTCACTGCCAACAAAGCCTGAAGCAAAATGCTACGAGAAAACAGTAAACCACCTCGTTTGGCGAAGCCCCTACTGATCAAGCAGGCAAAAAGCATACAAAAGCCTGCTTAAAGGAACATGATGCGCGGAGATGGCACATTATTGCCAGCAGCATAAAGGGCTTCAGCCTTTAGGCGAAGGAGGCCAAAAATTTAGCCATTACCTCCGAAGTTAAAAGATACTTTGGTCCACCAGCTTAGTTTTGAAGTAACAAGCAAGTGGAAGTCCCCGAATAAGAATTACACACCGGGGACTACGAAAAAGTCGGAAAAAGCAAAAGGAGAAGGTCCAGCAGGGCCGATAAAATTCCTGCTGGGAATTATCAAGCAAGTCTTCCGAAAAACTACAGGGAGAAAAAACCTTCCTTACTCGCCTGCAAAGGCCAGTGCCCACTTGGAGCAATAAAGCTACCAAGTAAAGCGCGAGTATTCGGAGGAAGGAAGAACGAGCTCGGGAGGAATGCTCGGCAAAAAAAAAAGAGAGAAAAAAGAAATAGCCGCAAATCGGGAAACCGAACTCGAGCCACTCCCAGAAGCATGAACAAACTCTGGAGAAGTGTTTCCTCCGCAAAAGATGGCCGTGGGCGCAAAAATGCCCCGAACGGCAAAAGGAGACTTCATTCTCCAAAAGGCCAAAACACAACCCCGAGAACTGCCTCAGGGGAGAACTTCGGCCACCAAAAGGACCTCTCCTAAATCAAGGCAAGGTCCGAAAGAGAGCATCATCAACTTGGCAGCATCAAAGGGAGAAAATTGAGAAATACCTCAAAAGAATTTTTAGGTAAACAGTATCTTTAGCTAAACAGTACTTAGAAAAATTTCTCTTTTCTCCTACACAGGTTACCCGCCGAACAAGGATGAAGCACGCACGCTCAAAGGCTCGGAATCCATCAAAGGCAATCTAGTGTTCGCCTGAAAAGTCTTTGATAACTGAGAAAACGAATTCAACCGGCAGAAAGGCCAGGGAATGGTTCTCCGAAGACCCCTAGTCGTCACTACATAGACCATTATCCCTACAAAAGTAGTTTGGCCGACAGGTGTCCGGTAAAAGAAGAAATCACCTCGGAGTGAGAATTAAGCTCGCCCTAGTTGATGAACACTGAGAAACGGCCAAACTCAAAAGAAAGGTTTTTTCAGCGAAAATCGGCGATAAGTGCGAACCTGCATGGAAGGACAAGAGGAATACGGAAGGAAGATCTCGCTCTCCGAAAGGCCGAATCCCGAAAAACCATCACGTGGGGTGCTTCGGCCAAACAGGAAAGAGCCTTGCTCGGTGAGGTCCGAAAGAGAGTATACGACCTCGGCAACACCGAAGGGAGAAAAACTGAGGAACAAGGCACCTGGGCACCTTCAAGAAATTCTATACTTAGAATTTTCAGACAAGAAATAGTGCAAGCCAGGAATTCGTCTGAGTACTAAAAAGTTTTCTCCTGTCTGAGAAGAATCGCCGAACAAGGACAAAGCATGCACTCCCAGAAATCTCCTGTTCCTCCCGAGGTTGGCAGGGTCATAAAAAAAGGGGGGAAAGTGTATCCACGGCCGAACAAGGGTAGGCTAAAAAATTTTTGCCCAAGGGAACTTCACCAACTACGCAAGATCGCCCGAAAAAATAGCTGGAAAAACAAGCAAAAGAAGTATGCTTCCGAAGCCTCCAAACCGAAAGAGTTCGGGACAACGAGGAAACAAAAGAAGCGCGTTTCTGAAGTCCTCTAACCGAAAGTGCTCGGGACAACTGGGAAACCGAAAGATTGATCAAAAGACTTAGCCAAAATTATGAAGGAAAAAAATTCATTGATATAAGGAGAAGATTACAAGAAGTACAAGAGAAACACGAAAAGAAAAACCCTAGGGTGCTTAAGGATCCCCGGCAGCGCGAGAAGTTCCAGCTCCCGTGTCTCTAGCCGTCGCCTTCGGCGCAGGTAGAGGAACAGGTGGCAGGTTGAGGTGATCAGCTTTCGACCAAGTCCACCGAGGACCCTTGGGAATATCCAGGGCCGAAAGAAAGGAGGTATCGAGGTCCGGATAGCGTTGCAAAAATTGATGGCGAGCTAAACAAAAGCCGTCCTGAAAGGACACCTTCGACATCTGGACGGCTTTATCCCTCTCTACATCTAGCGAGTTCGCCTCATTCTCAAGACCAGCAACCTCTTTCTCGAGACCCAGGATCTCCTCCTTCAGACCGGCAATCCTCCGCACCAATCCCTTCGCGTTTCTCCTTTTCGCTGCACTCCTCCTCAGAAAATAAACCCTGGCTTGAAGAGCCGCCTTTTCGGCAAGAGTCTTCTTCAGAAGGGCAGCTTCTTCTTCTTTCTCCTTCTGAATAACCTCATTGGCCGAAGTCAAGCGCACAACCTCCTCGCCAAGGTCGCTCATTTTACGGGAAAAGTCCTTCAAAAGGTCCGATTGGCCTATGAGGAACTCATCCCGGAGCAGAGCAACCTTCTCCCTGGCTATGCGCCCTAACTCGACATTGGCTATGTCCAAGTTAATACAGAAGAACCTAGCCTGCTCCAGTTGACTTTCAGCCCGAGCTCGGGCAGAAGACTACTCTGCCGCCCAAAATCGGAGGTGTTCACTGTACCCCAAAAGCTGCGAAAAGAGAAGGAGAATATCCTCAGGGAAAGCAGCATAAGGAAAGGCAAAACACTTGGGCAAAACAGAGATAAGGTTACCTGAGCGGCGCGTTCAGAAATGCTAGTGGCGAGGATATCCCCAGACGTTGACCTCAAGCATTCTGACAGGCCACTGTAGTCCGTGGTCTAGCACACTGAGACACGATTCTTGATAAACCATTGCCCGAGAAAGCCTGCACATGGCTGACCACTTTCCTATTTAAGAGGTACGGATCCTATCTGTCCATACACGTGTCATGATCAGGAGAGTTCATTTTCTCCTATTTACAGCAGGAAAAACTCTGGGCAAGGGAGGCTGGGGAGGAGCTTTGGAGAACACTCCAGAGTCCCAGTTTTCTCCTCTATTCTCCTCTAGGCATGCCAGAAAAATGCCTCCGGCATGATGCTTCCCCTTACGTGCATGCCAGAAAAATACTCCCAGCCAGTATATTTTATGCCTATTCTTTGCTATTTAGAGGCACTGACTTGGGCGTCGGACGCTCCTCCCCGGAAAACCGCTCCGGGGACCTCCTAACCCCTGTGTTCTGTATATTTCAGGCCGAACCGCTTGAAGATGTCAACTATTTCAGGCTCCTTCCTGCACCGGAAATCCTTCATGGCCCCCGCTCTCCATCGTAGGACGGCCACCCATGACATTCCTCAGGAGGTCCCTGTCACCCCTGTCGTGGAGCCACGGCGGGATCGTAAACAATGGTTAACGCAACGCCATCATTTGTCACCCCTGTCGTGGAGCCATGGCGGGATCGTAAACGATGGTTAACGCAACGCCATCACTTCTATTCCTTTGTCTGTCGGAGTCGTAGTCCTCGTCATCTGCCCTTCCTTTTTCCTCTTTTCTCCCTTTCGGGGAAGGCATTCGCAGATATCGGCGAAGTTGGCCTTGTTTTATCAGCGACTCTATGTATTTTTTCAATTGAAAATAGTCTTCGGTGCCGTGGCCGTGGTCACGGTGAAACTGGCAGAAATTCTTCATGTTTTTTTTGTTATCAGCGGTCATGGCCCTTGGCCGCTGAATCTGGGTCCCCTGTCTTTCCATTGTCATGAGGATGTTGGTCCTCGTGGTGTTTAGGGGTGTGAAGGTTGGGGATTCCCTTCCCCTAATTCTTTGAGGTCGTCCCGCCTGGTCAGTTGAATTCCGCATTTGCTGGCTGGACCCTTCGGCGCTGATGTGATCCGACTTCGGTCCACCCATCCTTAACTCTTCGGCCGTCATGTGCTGCTTGGCCCTTTGGTAGAATTCGCCAATTGTGTCCGGAGGATCCTTGAAAAATTTGTAGAACAGCTGTGAGTCCCTTTGAAGGCCCCGTGTCATGGCGAGAATGCGTATTTCGGGGCAGAAGTCTGGAACACTTAAGGCTTCTCTGTTAAATCTTTCGACATAGTCGCGGATGGTTTCTCTGTTCTTCTGCGCTATGTTGAACATCTGGACAGACATCTTCGCCGTCGGTCGACTTCCAATGAATTGCTGTGTAAAGGCAGTAGATAACTCCTGGAACTCCCTGATGGTTCCTGGAGCCGATGAATTGTACCATGCTGTTGCTGGTCCTGTGAGGGTTACCTCAAAGCATTTGCACAAGGTAGCGTCATCAGCACCGTGCATCATCATGCTGCGTTTGTATTTTGTTAGATGGGCCTATGGATCAGTTTGGCCAGCATAGGTTTCCAGCCGAGGCACCCGAAAGTCACCTGGCATGGCTGCCGAAACTACTGCTCGGGTGATTGGCGACTCATCCCCACGGAAAGTTTCAGATAGCCTTGCCCAGACTGGTTTGCGAGCTACCTGTTTTTCCACTCTTTCCAACCTCGCTAATATGTTCTCGACAAGGAACGTGGCACTAGGCTCTTCCTCCTGATGCTTGTAGGCTTCTGGGAAAGGAGATTGTCGGCGTCTCTTTGGGGAGTGACTCTGGCGCCGAGGGGATGGGGACTTCGCCTTAGGTGATGAGCTCCTTTGTCGCGGGACTTTAGGTCGCTTGGACCCAGTTTGTCCCATAGGTCATGTCCCGAGGAGCATGTTTTCCGTCGAAGACTCCTCGCGCGGATCCCCGCTTCCCGAGCTGCGGTAGGTTGGTTTAGGGCTTTTCTCCCGAGGGCGTGCTCGCGAGGGAGGCCTTTGGCCCTAAGCTGGTTGCGGCCACCTTCAGTCTATTTGCTGTGTCATTTCAGCCACAACAGAGCGCTGAAAGTCGCTAAAAAAACTCATAGTTATGACTAGATGATGCTCCTCCTCAGGCAAGGAAGTCCCTGGAAGGGTTTGCTCGGTAGCTGGTTGAGCCTCAGGCGCGGACGAGGACTTAGGAAGTCCCTTGTCCTTTGAACACCGATTTTCAACGACGGCGACCTGAGAGTGAGTTCCCACAGACGATGCCAAATGATGCCCAACAGCATCTTCGTCGGGTGACATTATGGCTTCGGGAGGGACTTCCTGAAGAGACGAACGTATGGGGCAAAGGTTTCCCAGAGAAGCGTGCCTGAAATGCTCAGAAAAAAAGGTTAGGAGGTCCCCGGAGTATTTTTCCGGGGAGGAGCCTCCGACGCCCAAGTCAGTGTCCTGAGGGGAGATAGAGGAGCAGCACTAAGGGGTTAGAGGGCCTTGCCTGCTTGTTTTTTCTCAGGGAGAGAGGGTCCGATCCTTTTCCAGGGCCTATTTCCTGGTATTTATAGGAATGCCTAGCCCGTTCAGATCATGAGACGTGTTCGGTCGGATGCTTTCTGTACCTTCGGGCGTAGGGGACAAGTAGCCGTTTATAGGCCCCTTGAGTCTTGGACGGAGACAGGTTGTGACAAGACGCGAACGGCGATGGCGCGTCAGACCGCCGTTTGAGGTGGTGTGTAACGCCTGTGGGCAACATGTCAGAGGCTCCTTAAATGCTCATGTCGTACTCCCGAGGTCCTCTGGGCGAGGCTGTGCTTTGGTGCGGATGCCCTTCTTTGGGAATTATGCCCGTAGTTTGGGGATTTCCCTGGTTCGTGGGTTCCACCTTCGGGGAGAGTCTCTCCTGCTTGCAATAGCTGGTCCTTTGTATCCGAAGATGATCCGTTTGGTCCTCCAGGGGAGCCGGCAACATCTTTGAAATTCCTGACGTTCTTGCTGAAGTCCTGAGTTCAAGGCATTTGACTTCACTCCTTCCGAGGTCAGTGTTAGCGCTTCCTTCGGATGGCGCCAGGTTTCTCGGCCACGCTTTTGGCAGGAAGTATGTAGTGAGAGAGGCGATAGCCCTTAGGCTATCACAGGCCCCCCTTCAGAAAGTCGAAGTGGAAACTTCGGCTTGTCAGCTTTTGGAGAGCGCTCTTCGGGACCTTGGGTGTAATACCTGTGTCGAAGATGGACCTTTTGTCCGAAGACGTAGGCTGTTCGCCCATATCCTGTCTTCTGGTGTCTTCGAGGTAGCCTACTTCTCTTCTTTTGTAGGTCTGCGCAACATCGCGTCTCGTAACCAGTCGTGTTAGTCTGGAGCGGCGCGCCCAAGGTCTAGGGGTGCCAGAAGGTGTGTCCTTCTTTTGGCGCGATGGCTGACACGTGGCAGCTTGTTATTGGCGGGGACTACATCGGATACAGCAGGCGCGCCTTTTTAGGCACAATGAGCAGTTATGGCGACTGTTTGCCTTCTCGGAGTACTTATGACGCCAGTTCGCCTACCCCCTTAGCCTATAGTCAGATATCCCTTGGTACAAAAAGCTATATATGCCCTGGTACTGGCAGGGAGAAGGCTACGGCCATATTTTCAGGCTCACCCTATCATCGTCGAAAGTAGTCTACCTCTACGGGACGTCATGAGGAAAGTCGATCATTCAGGAAGGCTTTCCAAATGGTGTATAGAGCTTGGCGAACACGACATTACTTATGAACCTCGGAAAGCCATAAAAGCTCAAGCCTTGGCAGACTTTATTGCCGAAGTACCCATCACCGAGGACAGCCATATGGATCCCGACGGAGGTGAGCCAGAATGGACTTTGTATGTCGACGGAGCCTCGGGCTCCGAACACCAGGGAGCGGGGGTAATTATCAGAGGCCCCGAAGGTCTAGAAGTAATGAAAGCCATCAAGTTCGGCTTTAACGTCACCAACAATATGGCTGAGTACGAAGCTCTCATAGCAGGGTTACGCCTAGCCAGAAAAATTGGTATAAAAAACTTAAAAGCCCACAGTGATTCCCAGCTGGTAGTTCGACAAACAGCAGGGGACTACGGGGCGAAGGACCTGACCTTGGCAAAATACCATGAACTGGTAGCAAAGCTTATCCGAGAGTTTGACACCATACGAATCGAAAATGTGCCTCGTCGAGATAATGTCGAGGCAGATTGCTTGGCAAAGTCGAAAACATGCACCGAGGTGCTAAACCACCCGAGCATCGCAGTGCTGAGCATAGTAACTCTGGGAAAAGGCTGGAAAGATCCGATAAAAAGATATCTCACAACCAATGCGCTCCCCGAAGACCCCAACAAGCGGCGAAGGTACGGAGATGTTCTGGCCGTTTCTTCCTAATTGGGGAAGAATTATATCGGCAGGGATATGGGAATCCACTGCAAAGGTGTGTTGGCGAAGAGGATACCGAAATGATCCTCGAAGAAGTTCATGAAGGTGCTTGTGGTTCGCACGTTGGAACCGACACTCTAGCAGCAGTAATACTTCGCCAAGGATATTTTTGGCCTACCCTAAGAAAGGACGCTAGGCAGTTCGTCCAGAAGTGTGGTAATTGCCAAAGACACACGAATATCCAAAGGACACCCTCGGAATTGGTAACTTCGGCTGACTATCCCTGGCCCTTCGCAGTTTGGGGCATAGACCTCATTGGGCCACTCCCGACAGCGCCTGGAGGCGTGAAGTTCTGCGTAGTCGTAGTAGACTATTTCTCTAAATGGGTCGAGGCAGAACCCTTGGTGACTATCTCGGCAAAAGATGTGCGGAAGTTCGTATGGAAGAACATTGTATGCAGATTTGGCATACCGAAGGTACTAGTAGCCGACAATGGGTCCCAGTTTATAGATAAAGGGTTCCAAGAATTTATCAACAACCTCGGAATAAAGATGCACTTCGCCCCAGTAGCTCACCCCCAAAGCAATGGGCAAGTAGAAGTATCTAATAGGACCATAAAAGATGGTCTGAAAAAGAGGCTGGGGGAAGCAAAAGGGAAATGGCCAGGAGAGCTCCCAAGTGTGTTATGGAGCTACCGAACAACACCCCGAAGAGCCACAGGGGAGACACCTTTTTCACTCGTTTTCGGTACGGAGGCCATCATCCCAATCGAGGTAGTGCAACCATCAGTGCGAGTGCAAGTGTTTGATGAAAGGGGAAATGACCTCGGCCTAAGAACCAAGCTTGACCTCGTCGGCGAACACAGAGAAATAGCCGAGCTGAGAAGAAAAGCTTTTCAGCAAAGAGTGGCCGCGGCTATAAACTTGCGAGCCAGGCCAAAGGGAATAAAGGAAGGGGACCTCGTTCTCCGAAAGGCTGAATTTGGACCCCGAAGGCCATCCCACGGGGTACTTCGCGCAAATTGGGAAGGTCCTTATCTAGTACTTGCCGAAGTACGAAAAGGAGTTTACAAGCTCGGTGACGCCGAAGGCATAGAATTAAAAAATACATGGCATTCGGATGCGTTGAAAAAATTCTATGCTTAGGATTTTGATGGGAAAATTTTATTGTACAGGTTAGAATTTAGCAAGGGTGATCGCCGTGATAAGCGTAGAAATGATTTTCTGAAGTCTCTTGAGTGACCGTGTTCGGGACAATGGGAAATGAAAAATTTCTAAGTACAAAAGACTTAGCCAAAATTCTTGAACGTGAATTATGCAAGTTAGAATTTCCCAAGGGTGATCGCCGTGATAAGCGTAGATATGATTTTCCGAAGTCTCTTGAGCGAACGTTGATAGCCAAAGGACTATCGTCTCTCTCACCCCATGCCTCCTGCCGAAAACAAGGTAACCGGAGAGCTTAATGTCACCCGAAGGAGGCACTATTATTGACCTCGGAAGTAGCAAAGTCAAGCCGTGTAGAACTCCGGACTTCGGCTAATACCTCAGGAACTCCAAAAACGTTACCAGCTCCCTCGGGGGACCAAGCGGATCGCCTTCGGAGGTGAAGGTCTAGCTATTCCAAAACAGGAAAATAGTTTGCCCGAAGGCGGAACCCCCGAGGTAGGGGGCTTCCCGAACTAGTTGTACACCGGCCAAAAAAGGACGTCCGTACCAAGGGATGACATCACCCAGGGGACCTCGGGAGTACGGCAGGAGCATTTAAGGAGCCTCTGACATGTCATCCGCAGGCGCTACACGCCGCCTGGAACGGCGGTCTGACACGTCCACGCCGTCCAGGTCTTGTCACGACCTGTCTCGGACCAAGGCTCGAGGAGCCTGCAAACAGCCACTTGTCCCCTGCGCCCGAAGGTACAGGAAAGATCTGACCGAACACGTGTCATGATCTGGACGGACTGAACACTCCTATAAATACCAGGAAACAAACCCTGGCAGGGGGACTCTCCAGGACCAGACCCCATTTTTTCTTGAGAAAACACGAACAGGCAAGGCCACTAAAACCTTTAGTGCTCCCCCTTCACCTTCTCAAGACACTGACTTGGGCGTCGGAGGCTCCTCCCCGGAAAAACACTCCGGGGACCTCCTAACCCTCTCTTCTGAGCTTTTCAGGCACGCTCCTCTGGGAAATCTGGGCTCCAGGCGTTCTCCCTCTCAGGAAGTCCCTCCAGAAGTCACAATGTCACTTAACGAGGATGCCTCGGGGCATCATTTGGCGCCGTCTGTGGGAAAGCACTCTGAGGTCGCCATTGTTGAAACTCGGCGTTCAAAGGACAAGGGACTCCCGAAGTCCCCGTCCGCGCCTGAAGCTCAACCGGCCACTGAGCAAACCCTTCCAGGGACTTCCACGCCGGAGGAAGAGCGTCCTCTGGTCATAACCATGAGTTTCCTGTGTGACTTTCAACGTTCTGTTGTGGCTGAAATGACACAGCAGATAGACCGAAGGTGGCCGCAACAGACTCAGGCCCAAAGGCCTCCCTCGCCAGCACGCCCTCGAGAGAGAAGCCCCAAACCAACCCACCGTAGTTCGGGAAGCGGAGATCCGCGTGAGGAGTCTTCAACGGAAAATATGCCCCTCGGGGCACGACTTACAGAACGAGCCAAGTCCAGGCGACCCGAAGTCCCACACCGAAGGAGCTCGTCGCCTGAGGCGAGGTCCCTGTCCCCCCAACGCCGAACTCGCTCCCCGAAGAGACGCCGACAATCTCCCTTCCCAGAGGAAGAACCTAGTGCCACGATCCTTATGGAGAGGATACTAGCAAGACTAGACAGGGTAGAAAAACAGGTAGCCCGCAAGCCCGTCTGGGCCAGGCTGTCTGAAACCTTTTGTGGGGATGAGTCCCCGTTCACTCAAGCCATAGTTGAGGCTGCCATGCCTGGCGACTTCAGAGTACCTCGGCTCGAAACTTATGATGGCCGTACTGATCCACAGGCCCATCTGACTAAGTACAGACGCAGCATGATGATGCACGGTGCCGACGACGCTACCTTGTGCAAATGTTTCGAGGTCACCCTCACAGGACCAGCAACTGCGTGGTATAATTCATTAGCTCCAGGAACCATCACAGAATTCCAGGAGTTATCCACGGCCTTCACGCAGCAATTTATTGGAAGTCGGCCAACGGCGAAGATGCCTGTCCAAATGTTCGACATAGCGCAAAGAAATGGAGAAACCATCCGCGACTATGTCGAGAGGTTCAACAGAGAAGCCTTGAGCGTCCCAGACTTTCGGCCCGAAATACGCATTCTCGCCATGACGCGGGGCCTTCGGAGAGACTCACAGCTGTTTTACGAGTTCTCCAAAGACCCCCCGGACACGCTTGGCGAATTTTACCGAAGGGCCGAACAGCACATGACGGCCGAAGAACTGAGAATGGGTGGACCGAAGTCCGATCACACCCGGGCCGAAGGGTCCAACCAGCAAACCCGGTACCCAACCGAACAGGCAGGCCGACCTCGGAGGATGAGGGGAAGGAAACCCCCAATTTTCACACCTCTGAACACCACAAGGACCAACATCCTCATGACAATGGAAAGGCAGGGGACTCAGATTCAGCGACCAAGAGCCATGACCGCTGATAATAAAAAGAACATGAAGAAGTTCTACCAGTTTCACCGCGACCACGGGCACGACACCGAAGACTGATTTCAATTGAAGAAGTATATAAAGTCACTAATAAAACTGGGCCAACTTCGGCGTTATCTGCGGATGCCCTCCCCGAAAGGGAAAAATGAGGGGGAAGGAAAGACAGAAGATGAGGACTACGACTCCGACAGGCGGAGGGACCGAAGCCCGAAAAGGCGCCCTCCACCTCCGGCAGGAATAATACAGACAATCACGATGGGGCTCCCGTCCTCGGAAAGAAAGAGGAAGGTCAGAGAAATAGCAGTCATGGAATATCAGAGTCCGACAAAGAAACTGGCCCGCAAGGATGGCTCCGCCGTCATCTTTCCCCACGACGATCCACTGTTGATCATGGCAAGGATAGGAAGCTGGGACGTCAAGAGAGTGTTGCTCGACGATGGATCGAACGCCGACGTCCTGTTTTCGCAGTTACTGCCAAACTTGGGCATAACTAGCAGCGACCTCAACCCCGTCACCTCGCCTACTTTCGAGGTAGGACCATCCGAACTGCCCGTCCTCGGATGGATCGATCTCCCCTTAATGATGAAAGGAACTTCGGTAGATGGGACTGCTGAATTATTTACCTCCACAATGGCAAGATTCATTGTCATGAATGTCCCTTCATCGTACAACGCCATCCTTGGAAGGCAGACACAGGGAAATCTGCACATTCGCCCTGATGTGAAGTACTTAACGGTCACTTTCGCCACCAAGGATGGAGACGCGGAAATCTTCATCGATCAGAGCGAGGTAAGGAAGGTGTTCGTCAAGGCACGAAAAGCTC
Organism: Aquilaria sinensis; assembly: GCA_005392925.1. Lineage (NCBI taxonomy): Eukaryota > Viridiplantae > Streptophyta > Magnoliopsida > Malvales > Thymelaeaceae > Aquilaria > Aquilaria sinensis. Next base: position 6,586 of record SMDT01002613.1, on the reverse strand, counting down.
CAGCAAGCAACTTCACGCAAACGATGGAGGCAAAGGCGCCAAAGAAGGGCGAGGCAAAAGATCCCGCGATGGCGGAAATAGAGGAAGTGGAACTTGTCCCAGGCCAAAATACCCGAATAGGGAAAAACCTGGCCGAAGGTGATAAGAAAAAACTTGTATCTTTTCTGCTGACAAATAAAGATCTATTTGCCTACTCGCCGAAAGATATGCTGGGGGTAAACCCTGGCGTAATACAGCATAGCCTTAAAGTAAGTCCGGAGGTAAAACCTGTCCGGCAAAAGAAACGGAGCATCTCGGTCCATAAAAGTAACTTTGTCAAAACTGAAGTGCAGCGCTTGTTAGACTATGGTGTCGTCAGGGAGGTCAAATACGCCGAATGGTTGAGCAACGTGGTTATTGCCACAAAAGAAGGAAGCAGTAAGCTCCGGATGTGCGTCGACTTCAGAAACTTGAACGATGCTTGCCCAAAAGACTCATACCCCCTCCCACCATAGACCAATTGGTAGACTCAACTGTTGAATACGGGCTCCTAAGTTTCTTAGATGCCTTCAGTGGGTATCATCAAATAAGGATGGACCCCGAAGATGAGGAGAAAACCATGTTCATTACCGAGGGAGGAACATACTGTTACGTCAGAATGCCCTTCGGGCTTAAAAACGCAGAAGCCACCTACCAAAGGCTGATGACCAAGGTCTTTAACGATCAGATAGGGAGAAACATGGAAGTATATGTCGATGATATGATAGTCAAAAGCAAGCTACCTGACGACCACGTCACAGATCGAAAGGAAACTTTCCACCAGCTCAGAGCCTTCGGGATCCGTCTCAATCCCGAAAAGTGCATCTTCGGAGTGACCTCGGGAAAATTCCTTGGGTACATGGTATCAGAAAGAGGCATTGATGCTAACCCAAAAAAAATTAAGGCTCTGCTCGAGTTCCGAACTCCGGCCACAATAAAGGATGTGCAGAGACTCACCGGAAGGATAACCTATCTAAGCAGGTTTATTTCCAAGTATGGAGACCGGTGTCGACCATTCTTCAAAGTCCTCACTAAGGCAACAAAAGAGGAGAACAACCTCAGAAATAATGATCATCCTTGGAATGAAGATTGCCAAAAGGCCTGGAAAGAACTCAAAATCTACTTAGCCAGCCTGCCCACCCTGCGGCAACCTCACGAGGGAGAGCCCCTCGTGTTATACCTCGCCATCACAGAAAAATCTGTGAGCTCGGTCCTCGTGAAAGAAGAGGGGCCGAAGCAATGGCCGGTCTATTATGTAAGCAAATCCCTGCATGGCGCCAAAATCAGGTATCCTTTGTTGCAAAAAGCTATATATGCCTTGGTGCTGGTAAGGAGAAGGCTACGGCCATACTTTCAGGCTCACCCTATCATCGTCCGAAATAGTCTGCCACTACGGGATGTCATGAGCAAAGTTGATCATTCCGGAAGGCTCTCCAAGTGGTGTATAGAGCTTGGTGAACACGACATCACTTATGAACCTCGGAAAGCCATAAAAGCTCAAGCACTAGCAGACTTCATCGCCGAAGTACCCACCACCGAGGATAACCACCCGGATCCTAGCAAAGGTGAGCCCGAATGGACTTTGTATGTTGATGGAGCCTCAGGGTCCGAACACCAGGGAGCTGGCGTAATCATCAGGGGCCCTGAAGGCCTAGAAGTGATGAAGGCTATCAAGTTCGGCTTTAACGTCACCAACAATATGGCGGAGTATGAAGCCCTCATAGCAGGATTGCGCCTGGCCAGAAAGATTGGCATAAGAAACTTGAAAGCCCACAGCGATTCCCAGCTGGTAGTACGACAAACGGCAGGAGACTACGGGGCAAAGGACCCAACCTTGGCAAAATACCATGAATTGGTGGCAAAACTCATCCGGGAGTTCGACACCGTACGAATCGAAAACGTGCCTCGATGAGATAATACCGAGGCAGATTGCTTGGCAAAATCAAAAGCATGCACCGAGGTGCTAAACCACCCGAGCATCACAGTGCTGAGCATAGCAACTTCGGGAAAAGGCTGGAAAGACCCGATAAAAAGATATCTCGCAGACAGTACGCTCCCCGAAGACCCCAGCGAAGCTGCCAAAGTGCGAAGACGCTCCTGCCGATTCTTCCTAATTGGCGAAGAATTATATCGGCAGGGATATGCAAATCCACTACAGAGGTGTGTTGACGAAGAGGATACTGAAATGATCCTCGAAGAAGTACACGCAGGCGCTTGTGGTTCACACATCGGAACCGACGCCCTTGCAGCAGTAATACTTCGCCAAGGATACTTTTGGCCTACCCTGAGAAGGGACGCTAGGCAGTTCGTCCGGAAATGCAGTAATTGCCAAAGATACGCGAATATCCAGAGGACACCCTCGGAATTGGTAACTTCGGCTGACTATCCTTGGCCCTTCGCAGTCTGGGGCATAGACCTCATTGGGCCACTCCCAACAGCCCCTGGAGGCGTAAAATTCTGCGTGGTAGCAGTAGACTATTTCTCCAAATGGGTCGAGGCAGAACCATTGGCGACCATCTCGGCAAAAGAGGTGCAGAAGTTCGTATGGAAAAACATTGTATGCAGATTCGGCATACCAAGGGTTCTAGTAGCTGATAATGGGACCCAGTTCATAGACAAAGGATTCCAGGAATTTATCAGTGACCTCGGAACAAAAATGCACTTCGCCCCAGTAGCTCACCCCCAAAGCAATGGGCAGGTAGAAGTATCTAACAGGACCATAAAAGATGGTCTGAAAAAGAGACTGGGGGAAGCAAAAGGGAAATGGCCAGGAGAGCTCCAAAGCGTGTTATGGAGTTACCGAACAACACCCCGAAGGGCCATAGGGGAGACCCCCTTTTCACTCGTCTTCGGTACAGAGGCCATCATCCCAGTCGAAGTCGTGCGACCGTCAGTATGGGTACAAGTATTCGATGAAAATGGGAATGACCTCGGCCTAAGAACCAAGCTTGACCTCGTCGGCGAACACAGGGAAATAGCCGAGCTGAGAAGAAAAGCTTTTCAGCAAAGAATGGCCGCGGCTATAAACTTGCGCGCCAGACCAAAGGGAATAAAGAAAGGAGACCTCGTTCTCCGAAAGGCTGAATTCGGACCCCGAAGGCCATCCCACGGGGTATTTCGCGCAAATTGGGAAGGTCCTTATCTGGTTCGTGCCGAAGTACGAAAAGGGGTGTACAAACTCGGCGATGCCGAAGGCGTAGAATTAAAAAATACTTGGCATTCGGATGCCTTGAAAAAATTCTATGCTTAGGATCTCGCGGGAGAGTTGTATTGTACAAATTAGAAAAATATTCTAAGTACAAAAGTTTCTTAGAAAAATTCTTAAGTATAAATTATACAAGCCAGAATTCCGCGAAGGCGATCGCCGTAATAAGCGCAGATTTGATTTTCTGAAGTCTCTTGAGCGAACATGTTCGGGAGAACGGGAAATGAAAAATCTCACAAAAAGACTTAGCCAAAAAAGAATCTTTATTAAGGATGAATCTGCTTACAGAGAAGAAAGATTGCCAAAAGAAGAAGTACAAAAAAGAAGGAAAAGAAGGCAAAGGGCCCTAAAACAAACTAAGGGATCGAGTCTGAGGGGCAGGTTCAAGTGCTCGAGCTTGGACCAAGTCCACCGAGGTCCCTCAGGAATATTTAGGGCCTCCAGGAAAGAAAGGTCGAGATCTGGAAACTTCAGAAGAACTTGATGACGAACGAGACAAAACCCGTCTTGAAAACCAACTTTGGTCATCTCGTCGGATTTCCTCTTCTCGACACCAAGATCATTAAGCTCCTTCTCCAGGTCTTCAACCTTTTTCCTTAATGCCTTCACCTTCTTTCTTCTCCTCATCCTTCCCCTTCTTCGAAGAATCGACCTCGGCTTGAAGTGCGGTTTTCTCGGCCTCCGCCTTCGCCAGGAGAGCCGCAGAATCTGACTTCTCCTTTTGAAGTGCCTCATTAGCCGAAGTCAGCTCTGCCACTTTTCCGCCGAGGTCGGAAATCTTCTGGGAGGAGTCCTTTATAAGTTCTTCTTTTTCCTTCGCAAACTCCTCCCGAAGGGCAGCAATCTCTGACGCCGAAGTCTGGGCCAGCTGAGTATTCCGAGCGAGCAGGTCCAAGCACTGGGTCTGGTATTGTTCTATAGTCTTTGAAGCGGCGGCCCGGTACATCCCCTGCCTCGCCACCCGAACTCTGAGGAATCCGGCATATCCCAGCAGCTGCAGAAAAACAGAGCCAAGAATGAAACAAGGCAAAAAAAAAAAAAAAAGGAAAGGTAAATGCTTAGAAGAAATCAAAGATGAAAAAGGGGCAAGGAGAGAAACACACCTGGGCGGCGTGCTCGGAAAGCTTCACAGCGAGGGAGTCGTCATCCGGATGAGCCCCCGCAAGGGCCCTGAAAGAAGCTTCAGTCAGGACCCCCTTTGCGATCTCCTTGGCCAAGAGCGGGCAGTCCTCGCAGTACATGTCCATGTCCTCTGTAAAGGACCAGAACGGCTCCTTCGGAATCTTCCCCTTCGGGATATAGGCATCCCGAAGAGCCCGCTTCCGGGCATGCTCGGCAACCCAATCCGGAGGAAGAATCTCCTCTGCACAACAAAAGTAGAAAAATTGTCAAACACAAGTAGCTGCCAAAAAAATTCAGAAACTAAGTGTCTAAGGCATCAAACCTGGTGGCACTTCAGCAACATCGTCGCCAGAATCCAGGGCCCCCTCAGAAGAAATCTCCTTCCCTTTCCTCTTGCGGCGATCTTCAGCAGAAGGGGCTTCCACCAAAGCGCCCAGAAGAGCCGCCGAGTTAGGGCTTGAAGGACCGACATCTACACCGACCTCGGTCGAAGGTGCAGCAACGGTTACCTCGGGCTCCTCGCCCACCTCCTCGGAAATCTCCGGCATAGGAGGAGGCACGGTCTTCTTCGATCGTTTGGCCGCCGGAGGCCCCCTGCCAGTTGCCTTTCATCTTCGGGAGGCAGCTTGCTTTGTTTGTTCGCCTTTCTCGGCCTGCCCAACGAAAAGCTCTCGGTAGTAGGCAGCAGTATCGTCGCCCATCTTTGAAAAGGAGAGAAAATATCAGCGTAAGTCCAAGATGAAATTAAAACAAGGGGACCAGGAGATGACTTACTTTCGAAAAAATCCGCATAAGTAATGTCCTTCTGAAGAAGTTTTACCAGCCAGGAGTCCTTCCCAGCAATGGCAGGAGCCGGCATCTCGAGGTCCGTTTCGTGCTCCTTTACCACCTCCAACTCCCGAAGTACTTCTTCGGTCATCAACTTCCAGTTAATTGGAAAGGGGTAAAGGGGGCGCGGTGGGACCTCGGAATCCCAGTCAGAGGTCGCTCGGATGCGCTTGTCAAAGTCCGCAAAAATGGGTGTTAACTCGGGAGTTAACAGCATCTTCGGGTCAACGACATCCATCACGAGCTTTCCCTGAGCCCACTTCGTCGGGACGTGCGACCAGGCCTCCTCCTTCTTCATAAAAAAGAATTTCTGTTGCCACCCTCGCCAGCTGTCCTTGTTGGCAAAGGTGAACTTGTATTTTTTGCTCCCTGACCCCCGAGGTAGCATGAAATAGAAGCCACTCTTTGGGATCACGAAGAGCTTGTAGTACTGCAGAAAAATGACAAAGTGTGGCTCTATACCGAAGACACCACACATACAAATAAAAGCATTGAAATAGCAGTACGAGTTCGGCGGAAGTTGGTTTACGGCAATGCGATGGAAATCGCAGAAATTGCAAACCATCTTCGGCGGAGGATACCGAAGTCCGGCCTTCGGTTGGGCACGGAAAACAGTAACCTCGTCACTACAGTTTGAAAAGCTATATTGGTCCGAATGAGGCAACCTCGTAGTGACGTAGGAAGGAAGGAAGAACTTCTTTTTCCATTTTTTAAGTTTTGCAGAAGTGGTGCAGCAGGGGTGAGAAAGAAGGGGTTCCCAGCTTTCGGGAATAGGCATGACTGGCAAAAAACCGAGTTCGGAAAAAGGCAAAAAGCTATTTTGAAGAAAAAAATCTGGAAAAACAGAAGAAACTGGAAGCTAAAACCCACCAAACGTTTTGCCAAAATCTGGATTTGAGGACGCCGTGTGAAATGGTGGCCGGAAAACCACTCTGTCAAAAAGCACCACCGTGAGAGAGCAGGAAAAACGGCAGCAGTTGAGAGCAAAAACAAAAGCAAAAGGGGGTTATGAAGGAACAGGGTATATATAGGCCGAGGAAGGGTAGGCGAATCGCGTCATAAGTACTGGCGAAGGCGAATCGTGCCATAATTGCCATTTTGCATAAAAAGACGCCCGCTGTAACCGATAACCCTCCAAACCGCGTGCCACGTGTCAGCATCACGCCAAAGGGAACACGCTTTCTGACGAATAGCGCGCCCCCAGACTGACACGCTGGGCACGAGACGAGACGTTTCAGTGACCTACAAAACAGAAATAGGCTACCTCGGAGACACCAAGAGACAATCTGTGCTACGTCTACAGACAAAAGGTGTATCTTCGGCAACCATGCATAAAGCCCCGAAAGTACCTCCGAAAGCTGAAAAGCCAAAGTCCCTACTTCGGCTTCTAGGGGGGGGCATGTGATAGCCGAA